>OY540844.1:23449632-23454632 GCA_961205895.1 Mythimna pallens
CTCCATCTCCCTGTCCCCCAATATAGGCAGCGATGCTCCCCTTTTGGCCTCATACAGTGAGGCCATCTCGCGAGCTCGGAGATCCAGGGGAAGCATCCCTGCCAACAAGAGAACTGAATTGAGGGAGACGGTGCGGTATGCTTTACACATTTTTTGTGTAATTCCGCGTTGCACGACGCCCAACTGTTTTTGGATGCCCAGCTTTCCTGCCGCTGGTGCCCATACGCTGGCACCGTAGAGGATGATCGGTTCTATCGTTGCCACATAGATAATCCTGATAATTTCAGGATTTAGTCCCCAACTTATCTTTGCTGCCCTGCACAGCTGTTTATGTACCGCGATCGCCTTTTTACAAGCATTCCTGACGTGCGTGTTGAAGGTCAACTTGTCGTCGACGGTGACACCCAAGATTTTTATTTCCTTAGACATGGCTATTTCGACCCCGCCCATGCTCAGCCGGGGGGTGTCATATTTAAGTTTCCTAGTTATTATCATCGCGTTTGTCTTTTGCGGTGCAAATTTTAACTTGTTGTCGACACCCCACGCCCGAACATGTTCGAGGGCGACATTAGCCTTCTGCTCTATTTCCCCTGCTGTGTCACCGTCGAAGACAAGGACTACATCGTCTGCGAAAGCCTGTATATAGAGATCTTTTACCATCAACGTTTTCAGGAGGGGATCCAACAGCAAGTTCCAGAAATTTGGGCCCCCGATAGAGCCCTGCACGCAGCCTTTGGTCGTGCCTTTGGAGAACTCTTCACCCGCATACCTGACCCTGACCCTTCTGTCCCTTAGGTAGCTGTCGATGACTCTCCTCAAGTTTAGAGGACACCTTTCCTCAGCCAGTCGGACCTTTATTGCTGGCCACCAGGCACTGTCGAAGGCTCCCTCTATGTCCAAGGATACTAGCACAACTGTCTTTTTTAAGGCAAGTTTTCTTTTTATGTGCTTCATAAGGTCATAGAGGGAGTCTTCGGTGCTCCTCTGGGGCATAAAACCGTACTGGCGAGTACTCATCCTTGGCGCAATATAAAACCTGAGGCGAGCCATCAGCATCTTCTCAAATACCTTGCCCAAAACCGGCAGGAGGCCAATGGGCCTATATGATTTTGGGGTGGTGTAGTCTCTTTTCCCAGGTTTCTTTAGCACCACCACCGTGGCCTCCTTCCAAGACTTTGGAAAGTATCCGTGTTTTAGGCATTGGTTCAGAAGGGCCAGAAAGGCATCGGGTTCCCCTCCAATGGCTTGGCTGCAGATGTCTGCCGTGAGGCCGTCTATTCCTGGAGCCTTTTTAGGGTTAAAGGATTCACATGCTCTTTTCAGTTCAGTCCATGTAAAAGGTGGATCTTGGGAATCAAGTTCGTCTTCCTCATTGACCTTCTCTGCCTTTGCTCTAATATTGCTGTGATGGGTGTTGTCGGTGCTTGCGAGGTCTTCTGGATAAAAAGTTTCCGCTATCAACTTTACGGAACCTTTTGCGTCAAGCACCTTCCCTTCCTCCATCATCAGCAAATCCTCCCCTCTTTGAGTAGTTCTTCCGATAACCCTGTAGATCCCCTCCCAAACCCCTTCCCTATCTTGTTTGCTGCAAAATTCTTTCCAGCTTTGGGTCTGGGCCCGAGCTGCCTCTGTCTCATACTCCTCCTTACGTTTTAGATATTCCTCGACTACCTTCTGTCTCCGGACTGGAGCTGCGCATCGTATCCTCCTTTTGCTGGTAGCGACGCTCTTTTTCATCTCTGCGAGTTTCTCCGACCACCATGGCATGGCAAGTTTTTCATTGGCTTTTTTAATGGGCATTGCTGCGCGACATGCTACTTGTAAAATTTTGGTGTAGTTATTTGTTACGGTGTCTAATTTATCTATACTGTCAATTTGTTCTATTTCAGATTTGAGGAATTTATTATCTATTCTTAATTGGCTGAATTTCGCATGAAATTTTGCCCAATTTGCCTTTTTAGTGTTAAACATGCGCGTCGTTCTTTCTACTTGAGCCCCTTTTGCTCTTTCTAGTCTAAGGCCAAAGAGTATGCCATTGTGGTCGGAGCTCGTGAGGCCTTCGTCGACTCTCCACTGTTCTACCAGCTCAAGGATGTTGTCCGAACATGCTGTGAGGTCAACATGACTGCTGATGCGCTGTCCTCCCCTAATGGTGTCGAAGGTCGGAGTCTCCCCTACATTGAGGATATTCAGCCCGAGCCCGCCCAGAGTCCCACAAACATCCTCACCCCTGCGGTCAACCACCGCGCTCCCCCACCAGGTGCTCTTCGCGTTGGCGTCCCCTCCAACGAGAAACGGTTTTGAACCGTTAACCATACCTATTTGCCTTAAATGGTTTAGATAAGGCTCTATCGGCTTATCCGGCTCAAAATAAAAGGAAGCGAGTGTGATCTCCCAAGCACTGGTTTGGATTCCCACCACGACGATGTTTGCAGTGGTGAGTTTCGGGTATTGTATCACTTTGATATTTTTGTCAAAGATTACAATCGCCGCTTTTACAATCCCATCTCCAGTACCAGTGTCTTGGAAGACCCGCACTCCCCCCTGGCTCTTCATGTCTCTAGAGCTGCCGACGTATGGCTCTTGTAAGAGTGCCACAGCGATCCCCCGTTTCTCTGCCTCCAACAGCAGCTCGTTGGTTGCCAGCTTCATTCGTTGGAGGTTGGCCTGTGCGAATTTAAAGGCGATTTTATCCCCCGGTGCGCCTTTAGCAATATGCGGTGGTTGACCGCGCTATTGCGTCCCATTTACGGCGGACAGGGCAATCGGAACTGAAAGCGTTATGCTCTTTATTGAGCACATTCGCTTTGTCGCAATTCCTACAGACCGCCGTGCCCCCCGCAATCCAGTCTGGACATTCGGTTTTTAGGTGAGGACCACTGCAGTGGCTGCACAAGTCCGCTTTCTCTGTACAATGCTTTCGCCCGTGACCGTAGGCCAGGCAACGAGTGCACTGCATGAGTGGGGTCTGATCCTCGACCCTAACTCTCTGCAGGTCCACATGGACATATCCTCTTTTAATCACTCGCCGCCATAACTCCGGGGACGTGCTCAGCACTATGTGTCCAGAGTGCGGATTTCTTGTTTTCCTTCTGTACCTCACTTCCATTCTGTCTTCCCCATCGCGGAGGCCACGAAAAACGTCCCGATTCTGATTTCTCAGGGCCTTTTGTACGTCTTCGTCTGTATTTATTGATAAGACATCTCTGAGTATCAGCATCGGGTCTTTGTTTTTCATAGCCTCCACGGTGAGGTTTGAACTATTCCTTTCTAATCTCTCTTTCACTTTGTCCCTTTCATCTTCTGTCTCAAAACCCATAACTACCTTTCTGTTTTTCGCCTTTCTTACCCTTTCAACTTTCACCCAGCCATCCTTTGCTTCCACTGCCTTCCTCACCCTTTCCAGAACTTCCTCCCCAGTCTCCGTCTCATCTTTTGAGGTGACTACTACAGAATGTAGCGTGTTCCGTCTTACCGACGTCTCAACCCCGCTCCAGGCCGCAGCCACCCTTGCGTATGAGGGTGTCTCGGTCTGCGACTTTTGCTCCTCCAGAGCTATTTTCAGCTCCTCCATGCGCTTATTGTTCTCTTCCAGTAATTTGGAGTGCGCCTCGATCTTGTTTATGAGGAGGTCTTCTGCCCTTTTCTTTTCAGTAGCTTCTCCCATATCTTCGCCCCGCGTATTAATACGGGGAGGAGACACAGGTTCAACCACTTCCAAGTGGCAAGGTTTTTGCTGGAAGGCTTCCATCTCCGCTGCCGCCTCTTTGATGATCTTATACATAGATTCAACAGCCAGAGTGATACCTGCCTTTATTTCTGACTTCAGGTTGCGCGATTCCCCTAGTTGGGTTTTTGCTCTCTGAAGCCAGGTCCGGCCTTCGGTCACTCTGTCTGTCGGGGCAATCAGCTTTTGGGAACCAACTGAGGCTTCTATAGAGCTTCGCCGCTTAGTGTCCTTGCCAGTTTGAGTCAGTGTGACCTTTAGCGATGCCTTTGGAAGGGCCGCTGGGATCTGCGCCTGCTTTTTTGGCGACACTGTATATATGGTCGATGCTGCTGCCTTTGGGTCCCTAGTTTTGCTATTTTCCCACTCCCCGATGCTCTTGCGAACACTTGGAGTGGGTGTGGTCGTTTTAGGAGATGGTCCGGCCTTCTCTTTTTCAACTGGGGAGTTGGTGTCTGGGGTAACCCGCTTGCGGGGTGTGTGTGCGAGAAACATAATGTTACGTCTCTAGGTAGATCGTCTTTCGTTAAAATTTCCTACTATTCCACTTATCCCTGTATATGGGGGATGTCAAAATCCAGTTTCCTAGTAATTTGAATATTACGCTACACTATCCCTGTATACGGAGGATAATGAGAGGTCAAAATCGTGATTGCTATCCCTGTACAAGGGGGATGACGTCTATTGTCAGAGGAGTAAACACAATCAGTAAAGTATGCTTCCCTATTTTACAGACTGAAGAAACTAAAATGGAATTAAAATTACACTAACAACTAAAGCTAGTTTATGAGGGTCCCTCTATGTTGGGGACACAAGTTTGGTCAGATTTTGACGTGTCACTAATAATATTTTAATTAATATTTAAAACAAAGCGCAAAATTAAAGAAAAGAGAAGAAATGAATAAATTGTCTCTAGGTAGAGCCGAACTCAACGTCCAGGAAGAGAGCTCTCCCCAAGCCCCTCCGAATGACTCCAAACTCGGCGGGTCTACTACAAAGGGTTTCGGAGATATAGCAGTCTAAAATTTAAGTTAACAACCCAAGATGGCGACCAAATTAAGGTTAACTGCAATTATCTCCGGAACCACTCAATCGAATACCGCCGTTCTTGGGTTCTCCAGACTTGGCTCGACGAGTCCTATCCCCCAGGGTAGGTTTCAGCCTGAAAAAATTTTTCAGCAGGGATTTCAACTAAATAACCCTGAACAGAGAGAGTAGAGCCTGCTAATGTCTCACGAAAAAACCAGGCTTTTCTACGACCCCCGGTTCGGGA
>OY540844.1:23461266-23483414 GCA_961205895.1 Mythimna pallens
AATCGGGCCAACCGTTTGTGTTGTCGACGGTGCAGAACCTGGTTTTGTACCGGCGACAGCACGAAGGGAAGGCTCCCTCGCGCTCTCCTCGGGTGTTTTGACACCGAAGTGGTCGCGGAGGCTACGTATAGAACGTGATGAAGCCGATGGAGAAGATGAAGCCTGGCGCCCGCAGTCCCCCGGATCGTGGAGGCGCCGGCCGAAATAACGAAGAAAGACCAGCGCTGAACCGGACATCGTCGCTCCCTAACGTCCGTGAAGCCCACTCAAGACCTGTTCCCGCTAACGTTCCTTCAACTGCCCGGGGAACAAAGAAACCCGATGCGGAAAATAAAGAGGGTAGACTGCAAAGGTCCCAAAAGCCGTTAGCGGTTGGGACCCACCAGAGACCGGTGTGTGCTGCACAGCCACCGGTACCCGACCCCAGCACCCAGCAGAGGAGAACCACTGGCGCGACGACCTATGCGCATGCTGTGGCCCCCAGTCTCCCGACAGCGGCAGCATCTACCTCGAGAGTGACGGCCGCCGCCTCGTTCAACGTGGATCGTGCACCACAATCGCTTCACCCTCTCACTCCAGCTCCTCGTCACTCGTTGACGAGTAGAGCGGCAAACTCTCGCGACCCGAGACTGCGCACGGCGACCGTGCAGCCCGCGTCGCCCCCCGTTCCCGTCTCGCCCGCACCGCCCCGCGCCTCGGCTTACGACTCGCCCGCCGCTTACTCGGCCAGCTCGTCGCGTGCGGGCTCGAGCCTATCCCTCGCGTCGGTATGCAGTGAGGTGCGAAAGGACACGGCTGACATGGACACCCCAATGTCCCCAACCCCGTCGATGGAGGAGCTGGAGATGGTGACCAGACCCCAGCGACGGCGTAGGAGCTCGGACGAGGCAACGGAAGGAGCGAAGCGCTACTGTAGCACGCGCTCGCCCCCTCAAAATAAGGACAGGACTAGTGAGGTAAGTGGCCTACCCACTACTAATAAAAGTGTCGACAGTGCCACCCCCCCGCCCGCCCCCGCCGATTCGAACTCGGCACCGGCAAAGGGCCCTAACAAAAAGAAGCCGCGCTACCCTCCGCTGGTAGTGGAGAGACTCCCTAACTGGGCGAACCACTTTAGGGAAATAGCCGCCAAGCTGGGCCGGCCGCCCAACGCTCGCCCTTATGGCACCGGCGTACGCTTCTCGCCGGAGTCAGAGGAGGAGTACCGGCTGGTCCAGCGCTACTTAACAGCGCTGGAGAAGGAGAGTGGAGTGAGCTGGTTCGCCTACTCCCTACCAGCGGAGAAGAATTTTAAGGTGGCCATTAGGGGGCTGCCTGCCGACACAGTCCCTCAGGAAATAGAGGAGGAACTCCGCGTACTGGGGTACGAGCCGGAGTACGTGCGCCACATCAGAGGGCGCCAGGGAAAACCCGGCTGCGTATTTCACGCCGTGCTACGGCGCACGGAGGACGTGCGCCGCATATACGACACCACCGTGTTCATGAACATGCGTGGTGTCAAAATAGAAGCATGGCGCGGCAAACGTGGGCCCGCACAGTGCCATCGGTGCCAAAAGTTTAGGCACTCATCGCACCAATGCCACCGCCCGCTCGCCTGCGTCCGATGTGGAGAGGGGCACACCGCAAGAGACTGCCCACGGCCCAGAGAGGAGCCAGCCACCTGCGCCAACTGCGGTGGCCCGCATCCGGCGTGCCACGTCAGGTGCCCCGTCTTCCAGCGGGAAATACGGAACAGGCGCGCGGGGACTGTCGCCATCACAACATCCTCGACACGCCGCCAACAACTCCAGCCACCAACAGAGGTCCAGGACCACGAAAGGGACCAGGGCGCGTCACTGATGGCGGCAGCAAACGGGCCCACCGTACGCGGAGGGGCCACATCCTCCCGGCGGAGGAAGCGGAACCGTGGGGGCAAGAAGGGCCAACCCAACCCCCCGGCGACCCAACAGAAGAAAGATGTCCCGAAATCTGCCCCCCCCCAGAGGGGGACGCAGGTCGTGATGGAGAAGGTAGGCGCAAAGACTGGCGCCGGCATCGCGCAGTCAAAACGCGCCCCCGCCTCAACCATCACCCCCACCACCACCACCAACATGCCCCCGGAGGGGCACCCATGAACGAAATCACGACCTGCGCTATCCAACTGCTGATGGACTTGATCAAGGCCATCAGACAGGGGCAGAGCCCGGAGCAGGTCATCCTTGACGGTCTGGCCAAGTTACTCACCTTGTGCCATGGCTAGGCCGTTAAGGGTGCTCCACTGGAACGCCCGCGGCCTTCGGGACAAGGTCGCCCCACTCCGCCATCTCCTGAGGGAACAAGACATCGACGTGGCGCTGATAAGCGAGACGCACCTGGGACCTGAAGATAGGGCCAAGTTCCCAGGTTTCCTCGTTTACAGGAGGGACGAAAGGTCGGCTCACAACACCAGATACCGTGGTCTGGCAGTGCTGGTGAAAAGAAGAGTCGTCCATCAGGAGGCCCCCTCGCCGTCATTACTATCACTGTACGTGCTGGGCGTTCAGTTGCACGTTGCCGGCGAGGACATTAGGATCTACGCCTGCTACAAGCCGCCCTCAGTTCAACTAGACCTGAGCGAGCTGAGGGCCACACTATCAGCCAACGAGTCGCCAGCAATCCTCGCCGGCGACATGAACTGCAAGCATCCTGCATGGAACGCCCTGCACATGAACAACGAGGGGAGACGGCTCTTCGACGACGCGGAGGCCCATGGATACACAGTGTCCGGCCCTGAGACGCCCACACACTACCCGGACAACCCGCAGCACATGCCCGACGTGCTGGACATTGTGATCCATGCAGGGCTACGCTGCCAGATCACGCAACAGGTCATTGACGACGAGTTACAGTCCGATCACCATCCTGTTTTCGTCGTCCTATCGGGGATGCCGACCCGACTAATGCCACCTGCGCCACGTCGATCAACGGACTGGACGATCTTCGCTGAAAAGCTTGCGACCACTACACCAACTCGGCCCATCGATACCGCCGCGGACGTCGACACACTGGCAAACGACGTCACTGCTTGCATAAAACGCGCCTTAGAAGAGGCGACGGTAGAGTCTCAGCCGCAGGGGAGAGGGCTACAGCCGCCCCTGCCGCCCAGAATTCAACGCCTGGTCGCCCAGAAGAGGCGCCTACGCAAGCAGTGGCAGCAACTGCGCTGCCCCACCCTCAAGCTGCAGCTGAACCGGCTCGCGGCGAGGGTAAAGGCCGAGTTGGAGGCCCTGGCCGCCGAGAGCTGGGAGGAACGAATAGACGCAGCAGCATGTGACTTGCAGGCAACACACAGACTGTGCCGCCAGCTCACAAACACCCCAGCTCCGGTGCGCCCTTTACAAGCAGCCGACGGGGCCCTCAGGTACGCAGCTGAGGACCGATCGGAAGTCTTTGCTGAGCACCTGGAGCGTCAATTCAGCCCGAACCCGACTACTGAACACGACCATGTCGCAGCAGTCGAGCAACACCTTAGAGACTACTTCGCGTCGCCGATAGCTCTCGATGAGGATCCCATCTTCTTCTCGCCTGGCGCAGTTAGACGCGCCATCCAACGCACGAAGCCTCGCAAGGCCCCCGGTGCCGACGGTATCACCAACACAGCGCTGCGCCACCTGCCGTACCGCACTGTTGCGGCCCTGGCGCGCCTGTTCACGGGGATACTGCGCACGGGGGTCTTCCCTACATCCTGGAAGGAAGGGCGCGTCATAATGCTGCCCAAGGCGAGGAAGAACCCGCTGAAGCCGGAGAGCTATCGGCCAATCACTTTGCTGCCCTCTATCTCTAAGGTGTTCGAGCAACTCCTGCTGCGACACCTCACCCCGCACATCTCTCCGCGACCGGAACAGTTCGGGTTTCGGGCGGAGCACAGCACGACGCTCCAGTTGTCGAGGGTACTGCACCTCCTGTCATCAGCGATGAATAGGAAGGAGTACGGAGTGGCAGTATTCCTCGACATGGAAAAAGCTTTCGATCGTGTGTGGCATGAGGGGCTAGTCTACAAACTCGCCACCTCTCCCACGCCCCGTAGAGTCGTGAAAGTGGTCCAAGCTTTCCTGTCTAACAGGTGTTTCAGAGTGGTGGTCGACGGGGCGCTCTCCGCCCCCCGGCCCATCCGTGCGGGCGTACCACAGGGTAGCTGCGTTTCGCCTGCGTGTTACTCGCGTTACACCGACGACATCCCGACCACAGAGGACGCCACGCTCGCGCTGTATGCCGACGACGCCGCGTACATTACCACCTCCATGAACGCGAAGTACGCGGCGGTGAAGATGCAGCGCGCGCTCGACTTGATTCCGGAGTGGCTCGCTAAATGGCGACTGTCGGTCAACGTGGGTAAGACGCAGGCCTTAATCACGGGATCATCGCCCCTCCCACCACGTCTGAAACTCAGCGGAGCCGAAGTCGATTGGACGCCCCGGGCCAAGTACCTGGGAGTGACCATCGACCGACGGCTCACCATGGGACCGCACGCTAGCAATGTCGTCGCGCAGGGTAGAGTCGTCCGCCACCGACTCAAGCCAGTGCTCTCGTCCCGCCTCCCGGCGCGCGTCAAACTGGGCATATACAAAGCGTATATTCGCCCAGTGTTGACGTACGCCGCCCCAGCATGGTTCGCCCTCACTAGTGAGTCGAGCCGAGACAGACTCCGCGCGCAACAACATCTTGCGTTGCGTAGAGTCGTCGACGCTCCTCGCTACGTGAGGAACGACATTATAGAACGCGACCTCGGGATTGAGAGCCTGGATGAGTTCGTGCGACGCCTCGCGAAGGGGATGTTCGCGCGTGCCGACGCCTCAGCTTGGCCCCACGTCAAGCACTTGGCGCCATGGCATGCGCGCCCCCCTGACGCGAGACGACTCCCCCGCGACCTGATTGCGGGCAGCGAGTCCCCATCTCCCCCCCCCCCCGGACTGACGCCTGAATAGGCCGCTCCAGTCTACACGCGGCCTATTCAAACAATAAGACTCTACATTCCTACTCGCACCCCGACAAACGTCGTGTGCTAAGTTAATATAGGCACGACGCGAGTCGACCACACACTCGCCACTATACACGCGCTGGACTCACGCACCGAATGGATAGTGCAAGCTAGCTATTCGGTGCACGTGCACTGAGCGATGTAACACAATACAATGCCGCTCACACACACACATAAAACGTCCCTGCGGTCTGAACCGTAACCGGCTCGCTCTGGAAGCGGGTTAGACGGGGGTCACACTTCCTACTGTAGGTCCGTAACAAGTCGGCATACTCGTCGCTGGTCGTCTCCCGCCGGGCTTCCCCTAGGGGTCTCACCTGGCGGGGACTGACCGCCGGTATGTCGTGAAGAGTCGGCGCTGTGTGCAGCAGCGTCGTGACGTGCCTACAGTAAACACATACAAACAGAAACACATAGAGTTGCGCTCTTAAAAAGCTATCGCCTACTAGGCACCCCAATGACGGGTCCGTAGTCACGGGCCCCGGTAGGACTCCGCGGCAAGAGGGCGAAGCCCTGAAACCGCCTGCCACGCCCCCCGACGGGGACGTAGCGAAAGCCACAGCGTTTGCCGGTCAGATCGTCGCCGGCGACTGCGCGCGTTTCGCCGTCGCCGTCGTCGGGCCGCCAGCCAGCCGTCCCAGTTCGCCCGCCGGCCTTCCGCCCCGTGCCTATCCAGGCCCCGGGTCCAGCAGCGTCAAGCAGCCGTGCGCAAGCCGTACGACTCGCCACCTCCTCGACGCGCTCCGTTGCGCCGAGAACCCGTACCATGGAGCCACCGGCGCGGCCGGTGGCGCCACCTACAGTCCGCGCCGGTAAACCCGCGCGCCCCGAGGCGCAGCACGCGACTCGCCCCACCACCACTGCGCCCAGTGTCGCCGCCCGTGTTCCGGTGCGCCAACCACTGTTGGCTTCTCCCGCTCCACCACCTGCGCGCCCGGGAACAAGCAGAAGTGACGCAGCCGCCCATATTGTAGCGACAGCACGCCGCACAATATCGCCCGCTCCCCGCCGCTTGCTGACGGACTCAGCAAGGGCAAAGTTGGACTCGCCCATCTTTTCCCCCCCCCCGCCCCGGTTCTCCGCCCGGGACTCCCCTGCCGTACTGTCCGCGTGCTCGTCCCGTCAGGGCTCGGACATGTCGGCTTACTCAGGGGACTCTTACGCCGGGATCGAAGACGTGTCGCTAGACACGCCCTCCCGATCCGAGCTCAGGGACGGAGCGTACCCGGCCCCGCTCGAAGAACCCTTGGGCTTTGGCTATGAGTTTCAGCTCGACGCCAGAGCCCAAAGAAGACCTAGAAGCCCAGATGACGACGCGTCCGAGGAGGCCAAAAGGTACTGCCTCGATCCGCCCAGCACCTATGCTGATAAGGTGCGTTCCCCGCCCCCTCCGCCCACAGTTCAAGAGAGCAGAGGAGAGCCAACGCCTGCGGGCCCACCCCCCGCAACTCAAAGGAAGAATCCCTCCCGCTACCCTCCGCTGGTGGTGGAGAAGCTGCCAGACTGGGCCGCCCACTTTAGGTCGCTGAACGACTTGCTGGGCCGCCCCCCGAATGCTCGCCCTTTTCAGGGCGGCATTCGATTCCTCCCGGAATCCGCGGAGGAATACAGGGTGGTACAGAGGTACCTAAGCGACCAAGAGAGGGAGACCGGCCTGGCATGGTTCGCGTACTCCCTACCAGCGGAGCGGAGCCTCAAAGTGGCCATCCGTGGCCTGCCAGCAGACACGGAGCCGGCCGAGATTGAGGAGGAGCTCAGACGGCTGGAATTTGAGCCGGAGTACGTGCGCAATATAAAGGCGCGCGGTGGGAGACCCGGCTGCATTTTCCACGCCGTACTGAAGAGGACGCCCGGGATCTTTAAGATCTACGACATCACGCAGTTCCTGCTCATGCGTGGTGTCAAGATCGAGGCGTGGAGGGGCAGGCGCGGGCCTGCGCAGTGCCACCGGTGCCAGCAGTTTAGGCACAGCTCGCACCGGTGCCACCGCCCGCTGGCCTGCGTGAGATGTGGGGAGAACCACGCCGCCAAAGATTGCCCACGCCCTAAGGAGGAGCCGGCCACCTGCGCCAACTGCGGAGGTGATCACCCAGCGTGCCACAGAAGATGCCCCGTCTTCATAGAAGAGGCACAAAAGAGGAGAGTGGGCACGGTCGCTATCTCCCGGCGACCAAACCCGCCCACCATACCCACCCGTGGGCACGTGGCGGCCGACGCCTCTGAAGCGCCCAGCGCCTCATTGATGGCGGCGGCCAACGACCCCACGGACAGGAGAGACGCCCCCCCAACACGGAGGAAGAAGAGAGGTGGGAGGAAGGGGAAGAAGCCCCTCCCCCCCCCCACAACCAAGGATGCGGACTCTGCCCCACCTTCGGTGCAGTCGTCGCGCCCCCCCCCCACTGCCGAGACCGAAGCCCCAAAGAGGGCACAACGCCCGGCTAAGACAGCCACCGCCCCCCGGGCGGCCCACCAGGAGGCCAAAGTTCCCGACGCCGCGCCCGCCCAGCAGCGACAGGAGCTCTCCCTAGAAGAGCGGAGGATTCTATTCGCCTTCATTCAGGAGCTCACGGAATGCATCCAAATGAAGCGCCGTCAGGGTGAAGGGGACCCGACGGAGCTCATCATTTCAGGGATGGCCCACCTGACCAACCTCCTCTACGGGGGAAAGTGATGGCGGGTAAGTCAAATCACCCGACGCCTGAGTGAGCCGCTTACACCTACACACGGCTCACTCAAACAATAATACTCCACACTCATAACATGCACCCGGTGAACGTCGCGTGCTAAGTTAATATAGGCGCGACGCTAACCCAATTCACACACACACGACTCCACACTCAAAATACTCACGCATTTGGACGCGCGGGGCGGATCGCACGTTCCAAATTGCACCCATGGGCGGTGTTACACAGCACCCATACCGCCCACACACTCACTACGCCCCTTAGTCTGAAGCGCAACCGGCTAGATCTGGAAACGTGACAGACGGGGGTTTACATCCACAGTGGGCAGCGCCACCAAAGTCTTCACCTCTGTCGCTGGTCGCCGCCCGCCGGGCCTCCTCCGGGCAACCGGAGGTCTCACCTGGCGGCGACAGACCGCTGAGGTGGCGTGAAAAAGCGGCACTGTGACCGCACAGTGCCGCGGCGCTTCCCACTGTACAAATAACAGCTACACATAGACAAGCAGCGCGTGCGCGCTTGTCATGGCTACGGCCTATATGGCCACCACAACGATGTGCCCGTCGTTACGGGCACCTAACCCGCTACCGCGGGACAAAGGCAATGCCTATAACCCGCCGGCCGCGCCCCCTTGCGGGGACGCAGCGACTTCCACGGAGGGCGCCCTATAGGCGGCGACCTCAGGGCAGGCGCGCCATGCGCAGCTTGCCTAAGAGTAACTGCATTGTGTTCAGTAGGAGCGCCTCGGCACTGCTCCTGCAGTGCCGATTCTTCACGACATCTCGGCGGTCAGTCCCCGCCGGGTGGAACCCCCGGTTACCCGGGGGAAGCCCAGCGAGAGACGACCAGCGACGAGAGTGCCGGCTTTGGGGGCGCTCCCTACTGAGGATGTAGACCCCCGCCTGTCACGCTTCCAGATCGAGCCGGTCACGCTTCAGGCTCAGGGGACGTGGTGAGAGTATGAGCGGTATTGGATAATGTGTGTTACACCGCTCATGTGGGCATGCAAAAACGCGCAACCGCGCTACGCGTCTGCTGCGTGAGTATCGTGTATGTAGAGTCGTGATTGTGTGAGGGCTGGTACACGTCATGCCTATATTAACTTAGCACACAACGTGTACCGGGTGCGTGTGCTGTTGAGGAGTCTAATTCGTGTGAGTGAGTCGCGTGTAGGTGAAGGCGGCTCACTCAGGCGTCAAGTCCGGTGGGGTGGGCACATCCGGCAGGAGGTCACGGGGGAAGCGCCTCGCGTCTGGAGGACGCGCGTGCCAGGGCGCTATGTGCTTGACGTGCTGCCAAGCGGAAGCGTCGGCACGCGAGAACATATGGGACGCGAGGCGGACACAAAATTGGTCCAGGCTCTCCATCTCGAGGTCCCGCTGGATGACGTCGTTCCTCACCAGCGGGGGGGCGTTCACGATGGTCCGGAGCGCAAGGTTCTGTTGCGCCCGGAGGCGAGTTTTGCTGGACTCGCTGGTGAGGGCGAGCCAAGCTGGGGCGGCATACGTTAATATTGGGCGGATGTACGTTTTGTACACGCCCAGCTTGGTGCGCAGCGGGAGGCGAGAGGAGAGCACTGGGCGGAGCAGTGCGCGGGCTGCCCCGCTTTTGGCGGTGACCTGCCGGACGTGGCCTCTCATGGAGAGCCGACGATCGATAGTGACCCCTAGGTATTTCACCTGGGGCGACCAGGCGATGTCGGCTCCGTGCAGCTGGAGAGGTGGTGGGTGGCGAGCAGACCCGACGAGCAGCGCCTGGGTCTTACCCACGTTCACCGACAACCTCCACTTCGACAGCCAGTCGGGAAGCTGGTCGAGTACGCGCTGTACTTTGACGGCCGCGTCCCTCGCGTTTAGCGAGGAACCGATGTACGCGGCATCGTCTGCGTACAGCGCGAGCGTGGTGTCCTGCGTCGTGGGGATGTCGTCGGTGTAACATGAGTAGCAGGCCGGCGATACGCAGCTACCCTGCGGGACGCCGGCCGCGACCGGGCGGGCGCTCGAGAGTGCGCCATCGACCACCACCTTAAAAGTCCTATCCGTGAGGAAGGAGGAGACCACCTTTACAACGCGACGGGGCGCGCTGGTCTTCGAGATCTTGTAGACCAGGCCTTCATGCCAGACCCGGTCGAATGCCTTTTCCATGTCGAGGAATACTGCAACCGCTCGCTCTTTCTTGTTCAGCGAAGCGGTGAGAAGATGCAGTACCCTCGACAGTTGGAGCGTCGTGCTGTGTTCCGAGCGGAACCCGAACTGTTCCGGACGTGGAGTCAGATGAGGAGTTAGATGTCGCAGCAGGAGTTTTTCAAACACCTTGGACATGGTGGGCAGCAGAGTGATTGGCCGATAGCTCTCCGGCTTCAGTACGTTCTTATTCGCCTTCGGCAGCATTATGACGCGCCCTTCCTTCCAGCACCCAGGAAAAACCCCCGTGCGCAGCACCCCCGTGTACAGGCGTGCCAGTGCCGCAACCGAACGGTACGGCAAGTGGCGCAGCGCTGTGTTGGTGATGCCGTCCGCCCCAGGGGCCTTCCTCAGCTTTGTGGAAAGGATGGCGCGTCTGACTGCGTTAGGCGAGAAGAAAATTGGGTCTTCCTCGGGAGCTATCGGCGAGGCGAAGTACTCTCCAAGGTGCCTCTCGACTGCTGCGACATGGTCGTGGTCAACAGTCGGGTTCGGCTGGAATTGACGCTCCAGGCATTCGGCGAAGATCTCCGCACGGTCTGCTGCGGAGTATCTCGGGGCCCCGTCGCTGTGTAAGAGCGGACGTACCGGAGCTGGGGTCTTCGTTAACTGCCGGCAAAGTCTATGAATTGCCGGCCAGTCTCCTTCTGTGGATTCGACATGGTCGTCCCAGCTCTCGGCGTTGAACGCTTGGAGCTTGGCTCTGACTCTCTCCGCGTGGCGGTTTAGCTGTGCTTTCTGCACAGGGCACCTCGATTGTTGCCACCGTTTGCGTAAGCGCCTGGTCTCAGCGACCAGCTCCTGCAGGTGCTTCGGCAGGGGCTTGAACACTCTCCCCTGCGGCTGCGATATTGTGGTGGTCGCCTCGTCATAGGCGCGTTGGATGCAAACGGTGGCTTCCTCCGCCAGTCTGTGTACGTCCTCGGGAGAGACGACAGGCCAAGCTGGCGTGGTGGTCTCCATCACTTCCTGGAACTTTGTCCAGTCCGTTTTTCGACGTGGCGCTGGGGGCGAGAGTCGGGTCGGCATGTCTTCTAGGACGACGAGGACAGGTTGGTGGTCCGACAGCATCTCGTCGTCTAGGACTTGCTGGGTGATCTGGCAGCTCAGACCCACGTGCACAATGATGTCTAGCACATCCGGCGCATGCTGGTAATGATCCGGGTAATGCGTCGGAGTTTCCGGGCCAGCCACCACGTACCCGTGAGTCTGTGCGTCTGCGAAGAGTCGGTTACCCCCGGAATTCGCGCGACTGGAATTCCACGCTGGGTGTTTGCAGTTTAGGTCGCCGGCCAGGAGAGTCGGCCGCGACGACTGCTGCATGATGGCCCGTAATTCTGTCACGTCGTACTGGGTTGCGGGCGGGATATATGCCGCGAAGATATTGAGGTCCTCGCCGGCGAGGTGAACCTGAACACCCAGCGCGTAAAGGGAGTTGAGGGGCATCGGAGGTAGGGGTTGATGGACGACTCTCCGCCGCACTAGTACCGCCAGACCACGGTAGGTAATGCCGACTGCCGACTTCTCGTCCTGTCTGTAGGTGAAATATCCTGGGAACCTGACTTTGTCGGCAGGCCCCAGGAGAGTTTCGCTTATCAGCGCCACGTCTATGTTCTGTTCCTTGAGGAGGAGGCGGAAGGGGGCGACCTTACTCCTGAGGCCGCAGGCATTCCAATGTATGATCCTCAGAGACCTGGCCATTGGTGACCGGTAACGATCTCGAGGAGTTGAGGCAGGTCTCCAAGGACCACACCTATTGGGTCCCGCGACCCCATCATCCTACCGACTAACCCCATTAGGTAGCGGAGGATTTGAGGGAGGCGGGCTCTCAGCAACTCTGTGCTCTCCTCCGAGATGAGTTGGCTCGGAGGGCCTCTGCCTCGCTGCTGCTGCCGAATAGGGGCAGCACTTGCGTGTGCGGCCGCCTTAGGGGCGGCTCGGCTCGCTTCAGCGTGCTGTCCCTTCTTCACCTTGTCGGCATCAGCAGGTGCTGCTCTTGAGGGGGCCCCCGCCCCTGAGGGGGGCGGGGCAGTCGCCACTTCTGAATGCGTGGGAGGGGGCGGGGGCTTCTTCCCCTTCTTCTTCCCCCCCCTCTTGGTCTTCTTCCGCCTCCCGGAGGGGATCTCCTGTCCTCTGGTTGAGGGCCCGTTAGCTGCCGCCATCAGGGACGCACTAGGCGCCTCCTTCTCCTCGGCATTTACAGGCCTATCTGTGGTTGCAGTCCGCTGGCGCTGTTGCCGGGAGATGGCGACAGTGCCCGCTCGCTTGTTCCTCACCTCGTTGAGGAACACGGGACATTTCGAATGGCACGCCGGGTGGTCCCCTGCGCAGTTTGCGCAGGTGGCTGGTTCCGTCCTCGGGCGTGGGCAGTCCCTAGCGGCGTGGTTCTCGCCGCAACGCACGCATGCGAGCGGGCGGTGGCACAGGTGAGAGCTGTGCCGGAACTTCTGGCACCTGTGACACTGTGCGGGCCCTTTCTTGCCCCTCCACGCCTCGACTCGGACACCACGCATTAAAAGTAGTTGCGTGGTGTCGTAAATTCTCCTGACGTCGGGCGTCCTCTTGAGCACGGCGTGAAATATGCAGCCAGGTCGTCCTTCGCGCGCCTTGATGTTGCGCACGTACTCTGGCTGATATCCCAGCCGGCTTAGCTCGTCCTCGATCTCTGCCGGGTCTGTGTCGGCAGGGAGTCCGCGGATAGCCACCTTAAAGCTTCGCTCCGCTGGGAGCGAGTAGGCGAACCATGAGATGCCGCTTTCCTTTTCCAGGTCGGTAAGGTACCGCTGGACCACCCTATATTCTGCCTCACTCTCAGGCAGAAACCGAATGCCGCCCTGGTATGGACGAGCATTCGGCGGGAAGCCCAGCAGGCCCTTAACGGCCCTAAAGTGGGCGGCCCATCCCGGCAGCCTCTCCACTATCAGCGGGGGGACTTCTTCTTGGCGGCAGGAGCATTTCCTGCCGCAGTAGGGGTGGGGGCCCTCGAAATAGGGGGGGGCCCTGTGTCCATTTGGTCCAGGGAGGCTCTCTGGCCCGATGAAGTGGACGGCAGAGGGGAGGCCGGCGGCGAGCGCACCGCTTCGGCGAACGTGGGGGACCCTGCGCCCTCCCGCCTGCGCGGAGCGCGCTGCGGTAGGGGGGGCCCCGTGCAGGGACGCTTTGCCTCTTCGGCGGCCTCGTCGTCGGAGCTGCGGGGTCTCCGTTGGGGCCGGGCCTCTAGGGCGAACTCGTACCCGAAGCCCGGCGTCTCAAATTGTGGAGGTGGGGGTGGGGGGCCCTCGACCGGCGAACCGGGTCGCGTGAGCGTGTCAAGCGAAACGTCTCGGCGACCGGTCCGCGAGGAGGCCCCCGACGAGGTCGACATGTCCGACCCTTGACGGGAGGAACACGCGGACGAGGCGACGGGGGAGTCCTGGGCGGAGCCCCTTGGTGGAGGTGGTGAGAAGAGTGGTGGAGGAGGGATGACTGACCTGTCCGCCGCAGCGGCCGAGCCCGCCAGCATGCGGCGGGTAGCAGGCGATGCGGTGCGGCGTGCTGGGCCGAGCTGCGTCTTCGTCTTCGCTTCCGGCTCCGGGTCGCGCTGACCAGAGGTGGCGCTGACAGGGGCCTTCGCTGTCCTACCGGCACTGGACAGCTTGGTGGTGGAGGGGGGCACAGGAGGGGCCCTGGTGGTAGGCGCTGCGGGGCGCACAGCCGACGTGGAGGGCACAGCGGCTCGCGCGGGCACGGCACTACGCGTGGCGGTACGGTCCCCCGGCGCAACGGAGCGCACGGTAGGGGTGGGCGAGCGCACCAGGTGGTGGCGGCTTGGCTGCCCTAGGGGCCCCGGGGCCTGTATAGGCACAGGGCGAAAGGAAGAAGGACGAACCGGAACGGCCGGTTGTCGGCTCGACGGCGCTGATGACGAAGCGCGCGCAGTCGTCGACGGCGCCGGCGGGCCGCCAGCGGCCGCTTCCCTCTTCGTCTTGGGTGGAGGTGGGGCACCGGGAGTCGAGCCCCCAATAAATGGGAGTGACAGCGTCCGGTCCCCCATCGGTCGACCCGGGTTTGGGGACTCGGAGTCGTTTCCCAACGAACTCCGAGGTCCTGGCTTTTTGGGCGGCATGTTACGCACAATAACAGTAACAGTTAAAAATCACTACACATTTAAAAACACATTTTAAAAAACAGTATTTTTAAGAGTTCACAATTCACAATAACGAAAGTTAAAAAGTGGGTAGAAGGAGAACAAAAGGAATAAAATAAAAACTGGGCACTATGCCTCCGCGACCGCTACGGTGTGCGTGAACGCACACCGAGTATCGACGGGGTGGCCTCCCCTGTGTGCCCCCGCAAGTACTAGTGTAAACCAGTACCTACGTCGACACAAAGGGTTAGCCAAATGGAACGGTCCGTGCGGGATGAGAGCGCGACTACTACTCGCATAAGTTGACAAGAAACGCCGCGATTTTATGCGGTACGACCGATCGAAAGGAAAGAAAAAGACGGCGCTATACGTTCAGCATAGTTTTATCCTTTCTCGCTACAGAACAATGACTTTAGGCAGCAGGTAGAAACATTGCGGTGCTCGTTATCTATTGTTGTCTAATGAGGTATTGAATATTTTTCTGCCGAATTCCTAGAAAAACTAATAGTCTTAACTTATATCCTCCGATAAGGTAGACAATTGTAAAGAAACTCTTGTTGGTAACGTGATAAGTGAATGCTATTCATTTTTCATTCCGCTTAATTAATAAATTTTTTTCATTCCGCTAGGTGGCGTTGTGAGTGTGTTGACATGATTTTTTGCTCTCTGTAAAGTTTAATTTATAAAAATAGTAAAAGTAGTAAATATTGTGCTTATTCATCATAATCAGTTTAAGTACGTCTTCAAGCTGGAAAGAAGCTAAAGGGAACTTAATTAATCTGTGCCTGTCTTCGGTGATATAAACAGTGAACTTTATGAGTGATTGGGTCAGTGAAGTGCCGTCAAACCTGTATCTTACCTCGTCACCATCCTTCGATCATCGAGTGTTACGTATAAACATTGATTTATTACCTGCTATAAGTTGTGAGACTTTAACTCAGTGACTATCATAACTTCAATTTTGCATTGTCATACTTCGCAAATTCTGGAAACCAACGCCATCTTTGAGTAAACATTAAAACTACGTAGATATCCCATAAGCTCACTCAACATCGTTCCATTGCTAAATCTATGCGCAAACGACATATTGATTGAGTGACAGTTAGTGACAGTACTCCTCGATAACCCTCCTTATTACGGCGGAAGGTGGCGCTACCAGTCGTCTTGTAAACAAACTCACGACGCATTTTACTCAACATGAACTGTGCTGGCTGTAACACACTTTTGCTGACTGGGGCTGGGTTTCTGAAATGTAACGCCTGTGAAGGAAGTTATCATTTCGAATGCCTAAACATACAGCCTCGCCAATATGAAGCTCTTACAGAAGAATTTAAGGCAGTCTGGAAATGCCCATCGTGCAATAATGTCACCCGTCGTACTCGATCCAACTTACTTACACCTATACGGTCCGCGCAAATTCCTACATACGAGGATAGCTTGAATATGTCATGCGATAACATAGAAAATCGTCCCGTTTCATCGGGCAATCCGTCAATTAGCAGTGAATCTGTCGCTCAGGACCATGCTGATACTTTTCAAACATTTACAAATGAGTTACACATTACACTGCAAGGGTGGAGGAGTGACATAAACAAAACGCTTTCATCTTTTAAGGAGGACATTAAGACTACATTAGGTGGCTGGCGCGATGAAATAGATACGAGTTTAAATAAATTGAATAACGAATTGAGATGCGCGCTGGATGAAGTAAGGAATGAAATGAGCAGTATTCGTGCCACTCACAATAATTTAAAAAAAAATGTATCTGATATGTCACAGGGCTTAACTGAACTAAAAACCTCATTGCAGTTTCACTCAGAGGAACAGGTGGAACTCAAGAAACGTGTGGCTGACATGAGTCGACAGGGTGTTGAGCAATCTAGCCAAACTATAAGTCTCCTCGAGTCCAAACTTGATTATCTCGAACAGCAAGCGAGACAGTGCAACGTTGAGATCCTTAATGTACCTGAGACTCGGGGTGAAAACCTGATTTGCGTAATGGAGTCGATCTGTAGTGCTATTAATTTTCCTGTAACACAAAGAGATATCATATCTATCCACAGAGTTCCTCATGCTCACCAGACAACAAATAGGCCAAAGAACGTAATTGTAAGGCTATCGTCGCGTATCCTGCGGGACAACGTGCTTGCTGCTTTCCGGAAAGTCAAAACTTTTAAATCGGACCAACTGGGGTTTTCGGGTTCACCGTCGACTATTTACATGAACGAGCACCTGACACTCAAAAAGAAACATTTATTTCGGAAAGTTAAGGAAGTGGCCACACAGCATCACTTCAAATATGTCTGGATTCGGAACGCCACTATTCTTGTACGTGAACGGGACGGTGACACTGCATTTGCTATACACAAAGACGACGATATTCGCAGGATTAAGAACAGTTCTTCGAGCAAAAACAGAGATAGTGGCCCCACTTCTAACGCACTTTAATCGTAGTGTGTTTTTGTACCTGCATAATTTTATTTCTTTTTTTAATGTTTATTTGAGTCTTTCAGTACTTTTAAAATCTACAAAGTGCCTATGCTTGTTTGGATTGCTCAATCTTTTAGTGGTAATAACTCATCTTTTATGCTTGAGTAAATATGAAATTAATGCTTTTATCATTTGTTATTTCATAAACATTTTACGCTTGTTAACGTGTCGCAATATTTTTAATTTTAATTTTAATTTGTACTGTGCACTCTTTCTGCTACATTTGATGATTATTGCTTTCACTTTTAATATTTTAATCCTTTTAGTTTGTACAACGTATTCATGTTTGCCTGGATTGCTCGCTCTTTTTGTAGTAATAACCAGCCTTTTAAGCCTGGGTGAATATGAAACTAATGCTCTTATAATTTTTTATTTTATATATATTTTACGCTTGTTGACGTGTGGCTTTAATGAACATATTAATTTATATTGTGTTCTATTTCTGCTACAATTGTTGATTATTGCTTTTTCTTTTCATATTTACGTCCTTTTGGTATGTACGATGTGTTCATGTTTGCCGGGACTGCTTGGTCTTTATGTGATAATAACCGGCCTTTTATACCTAAATGAATGTAAAATAAATGATTCTATTATTTATTATTTTATATATATTTTACGCTTATTAACGTGTCGCTATAATGAATTTATTGATTTGGATTGTAATCGGTATCTTTTGCAATTCTTTGTTACAGTAACTTTGCAGAATAATATTGTTGTAAGTAACCATCTTAGAGAAATCTATCTTAAATACATATATTGTCGTGTCGTCAGGGCTCAGTGTTTTTGTGTGTTTGGAGTCATTTATGTAACTGAGAAATATTATTTTTATTTACACTTAACTGTTGGACCTTGTATCGAGCATTGCACGGGCATATACCTGCTTCCAGTTTTTACTTATACCACTGGTTATTATTATTTAGAATCCTTTTTACCACGTGATGAGTAACAAAAATTTATCCATATATTACCAAAACTGCAGAGGTATCCGCACAAAATTGAACACGCTTTATATGAATATTCTGAACAGTAACCACGACATCATAATACTCACAGAGACTTGGTTAATTCCTGAGATTAGCAATAACGAGTTTATCGATCAGCGCTATATTGTGTACAGGTGTGATCGTGATCGTGTTAGCACTAAAAAAATGGATGGCGGAGGAGTGTTGGTTGCTTTGTTGCGGACACTTAAGTCCTCTGAATGTGACATTTCTATAACTCCGGCTAATTCACTGTTTCGCAATATTTTCGAACACGTGCTTATAGAAATTCCCAGTATGCGACCGTCCAAGAGGCATATCATTAGTGCCGCTTACATACCTCCAAGAACGGCTATCCCTGTATATGAACAACATTTTGACATCTTACAACAAGTACTAGGTGATCCCCGCGTTGATTGTTTTTACATCATAGGCGACTACAATCTTCCAGAAATAGTCTGGAATATACCGAGTGGTGGGTTTGGCATAGGCTCGTCCACGACTTGTACTCAGTTAAATAATTTAATGTCATTGCTTGATGCTTTGCAATACAATGTCGTGGCAAATACTAATGGTAAAATTCTTGACCTGCTGATATCAAACCAACCATGTAGGGTATCGAGTGCGTTGTTGCCTCTACTTCCTATCGACACGTATCACCCACCTTTTGTGTGTGATATAAGTTTAAGTGTGGATACTCTTCCCATGAAAAAGCGACCACTCCAAAAATACAATTTCTATAAATCTGACTATGAACGCATCAACCCTAAAATTCAGAGTACTGACTGGACGGAACTTCTTATGCCTCTAGGTTCTGAAGAGGCACTTAGTGCATTTTACAATAAGATTGATGATATCATTAAGCAGCACACACCACTATCCGCATCCCGAACGGCTGGCTTTCCAGTTTGGTTCTCCAAGACATTAATTAGAATATTTAGAAAAAAACAAAAGTCATGGGTCAAATGGAAGAAATACGGCAACATTGCAGACTATGAAATTTTTTCGCAGCACAGAGCCTTATTTAAGGAAAATTGTCATAAGTGTTTCTCTAAATACATTAAATCAATTGAGGATAGCATTCATAAAAATATTAAAGATTTTTGGGTCTATATTTCCAATCGCAAAGACAAACCTGGTATACCGGCAAAAGTACAATATAACAACAATATATCCAGCGATCCTCAATCAATTTGCAATATGTTTTCTGATTTCTTTTCTTCTGTATATGAACCTGCTTCACCTGCCCTTTCACAATGGGAGCCACCCTCTGAAACAACATCTAATGACATAGTTATTTCTGATCTTAACTTTGAAGAGGAAACGGTAATGACAGTATTAAAATCACTGGATTCAACTAAAGGCCCAGGTCCAGATGGTCTATCGGCATTCTTTCTCAAAAATACTGCCACTGTAATATGTAGACCCTTAGCCATAATTTATAACAAATGTATCACTGAAGGTGTCATGCCAGTGGTATGGAAACATGCTAATATCACGCCTGTACACAAGGCCGGATCTAAACGTAGTGTTGAGCAATACCGGCCAATTTCCATTCTGTCTGCCTTGTCGAAGGTTTTTGAAAGACTGGTACATAACAAAGTGTACCCTATTCTCCATAATGCTCTTATACAACAACAGCATGGTTTTGTAAAGAAGCGGTCAACAACTACGAATTTATTGGTGTTTGCTAACGATCTATTTGACATGATGGATAATCGTATACAGGTTGATGCAGTATACACGGACTTTCAAAAAGCTTTCGACAAGGTTGATCATGAGTTACTGTTGAGCCGAATAGCCTTCAATGGTATTCGTGGTAACTTGTTGCGATGGTTTATCTCTTACATCACTAATCGCAGTCAGCGGGTTGTGATCAACGGCTATCACTCTAATGCTATTCAGGTTACCTCTGGCGTCCCTCAAGGCTCTATTCTCGGACCCCTTTTGTTCATCATCTTTATAAATGACATTGGAAACTGTTTTCGTCATTCAAAATTTTTATTATACGCGGATGATCTCAAGGTATATAGACCGATTCGAAACGTACAGGATTGTTATCTTCTTCAAGAGGACTTGGACAGACTGACGGACTATTGTTATTCAAGTAAGCTTCTTCTAAGCATTCCCAAGTGTAATTATATTAATTTTACCAAAAATAAAAACATTATTAGGTTTGTGTATTCTTTGTGTGGTATCTCGCTGAATAAAATAAGCTCAGTACGTGACCTAGGTATATTGCTTGACTCTAAGCTTTGCTTGGACTTACATATCGAGCAAATCATTAATAAGGCATACAAAATGTATGGGTTTATAATGAGATCCACTCACGATTTTAAACAATCCTCTTCGTACCTCTGCCTATATAAAACTTTAGTCCGTTCTCAGCTTGAATACGCCGTACCCATCTGGAACCCATTCTATAAAAAATACATTGATCTGTTGGAGAATGTACAGCGCAGATTTCTTCGTGCAATGCATTATAGATGTCACAGAGCGTATTTGCCGTACGACCAACTGCTTAGTAAATACAAACTTTTGACACTGAGCTCTAGACGCAAACAATTAGAAGCAATGGTTTTATATAACATTGTTAATGGCAATTTTGACTGTATCGACCTGAACAATATACTGTGTTATGCAGTCCCCAGAACTGTTCATAGACGGCAGGTGCGTGCCGGTTTACTATTTGCAACAGGTACCTGCCGATCTAATAGTGGCCAACGTTTACCAATTCGGCGAATGGTAACATCATACAATTGTGAATTTGAGCACATCGATATATTTACATGCTCCATACATAAGTGTCGAAGACTTATGTATGAGACACTCGAGCACTTTAACGTTAATATTCACTAACGTCAATATTTTTAGTATTATAATTAAAGTTTTTTTTTTTTTTTACAATTTGTTATTAGTGTAAGTAGCACTTTACTTTTGCTTTTTCTGTTTTTGTTTATATGCACCCCTGTTTTCAATTGGTACCGGAAAAAATAAAATAAAAAAGTAGTCAAAAGTAAAAGAACGAATTTCCAAAATTGACCACAAACGTTTGTCATGATTGGTAAATTCATGATGGAATCAGTCATTCATAGCAGTTGCTACTGAAAAATGCTACGGTCGGTGTTTTTCTATTTTGACCGCCTGTACAATGTTTTCATAAATTTAGTGACATTTTGGGATATAGACAGGCGCTCATAATTTTGCTGTTTGTGAATGGTGTTTATTGAGACTCTACTTGAATATTGGCAGGACCTTTTCTGGTGGGCCCTTAGAGTATTCGTACTAGTTGAGAATTAGTGGTGTGTATTATATATATATATACATTATATTAAGTGATATAACTGTCATGCATGCAGCTTTTACCCTAGCTTTTTAAAGCCTATTCTATATGGTAATCTGTGAACAGCGCTGTGGGCTACATTATTATTTAAGATATTTATGTTATCATGTTTTTAATATTACATAATGTAGCTGTTTGTTGTTCCTAATCAATAAAATAAAATAAAATAAAATAAAATAAAATTTTTAAAAGAATTTTCGAACACGTATTCTCAGTAACATTCCTAATTAGCATTAGCCAATTCTTATTACTCGTATGTACTGAGTTTTTTTTTATGTCTAGCCAAAAGCTTTTATGGCATATAATTTTTCTATTGACTTTATTATTAGAAAGGTTACAGGGAAAGTGTAATATGAATAAAAGAATTTAGATTGTGATAAAATCATTCATTTATTATCTATTTACTACTTATCTAACAATAACATGCTTAATTTACAACTTAACCTAATTAAAACTAACTTACAAGTATTTACAATATGATACGAACAAAAATAGAAATTAAAGGGCTTTTCGTACAACGCCCATACATTAAACCTATATGAGATAGAGAATATTGTCCAAATCATTTTTATTGCCGCGAAAGTGTCTCGTCAGCTTGTGAAATATTTCACTGTCACTCCGATTGCGTTTGAGATGATCGGTAATGATTTAATCGCATACCGGATCAAACGGTTCTCGTCGTCCGATACCGCGCACATCCGTCTCACTGTGTCGAAATTCTTCAAGACACTTGTGTTTGTTGAGTTCGTCTTTAAAATAGAGTTTAAAGGCCTTTTCGTCAGAACAAATCGTCGATCCACGTTCGAACTTGCGCGCCTCTACTGGGCTGTGACGGCCGTATTCGAAATTCTCCGTACATCGCCCATATAGCGTATATAAGATAGAGAATGTTGTCGAATTCGTTTTTCTTGCCGCGAAAGTGTCTCGTCAGCTTGTGAAATATTTCATTGTCACTCCGATTGCGTTTGAGATAATCGATAATGATTTGAACGCGTACCGGATCAAGCCACTGCGAGAAATGGTTCTCGTCGTCTGATACCGCGCACATCCGTCTCACTGTGTCGAAATTCTTCAAGATCCTCTTGTGTTTGTTGAGTTCGTCTTTCATTTGAATTTCGTATTCTCTCCAGTTATGCAGAGATACGTGGTCCTGGTATCTTCGATGCGCCTCCCTCCAATAGTCTGCTTGGAGTTTGAGATCCCAAATGTAATCGGGAACGTAACGCAGTCGTACTTTTTCGAGGTCTGCTTTTGATACATTGCGTGTGAAAGCAAGTGTAAAAACAACCTCGTACTCTTCGTCTGTGATTTTCCCCACGATATTGTATGGCGATAACTCCGTAACTTGA